>HG995418.1:8571185-8599327 GCA_905333125.1 Pheosia tremula
TGGGTTGTATTGTTCTTATTGTGCTGTATGTTCCTATGGTGTCAGGGAAGAACATCTTTGTGCCTGATGCTGTAGTGTCTGTTGTAAACCTACGATTCCATTCGTCAAGCGTCTCCAATCGGATTTGACGCTTGACGAATGAAACCGGACATTTGTCGTATGCAGGTTTCGTCTTTGTGTTGAGTGCTGCTTCCTTTGCTAAGGTGTCCGCCCTCTCGTTACCTTCGGTTCCGATGTGTGCCTTAACCCAGTGTAATTTCAGTATTTTGTTCTGCCTTTGAATTCCGTGTATGTTTTTTGATATCTTATATGCCAGTGGATGTAGGTGTTTATTGTTTGCGAGCAGGTCCAAGGAAGACTTAGAGTCACTGAATATATTAATTATATTCCCTTGGATCTGCTCTGCTATGTGTGTGGCTTGCAAAAGAGCATACAATTCAGCCTGGAATACTGTACAGAATGGTTCCAGTTTAAATTTTTTGTTTAAAATTTCCACGCCGTCCCTCCAGCACGTGAGTGCGGCTCCAACTTTGCCTTCAATTTTACTTCCATCGGTAAAGATGTTTATTCCAGTCACGTTTTCGATATTACCGGTGTTCTGGTACTCGATGGGAATCAATTTGGCTGGGTGTGGTTTTTTCAGGAAGCAGATTTTCTCCTCAACTTCTCTGCCTGCCAGTACTCTTTGTGGCTTCCCTCGCTTTGCTTCGTAGAGACTCGCATTTTCCGCTATCCTCAGGTCTAGGGGCAGCAACCCTGCAAGCGTTAATGCTGCATTTAAAGAAGTGGTCCTGTAGGACCGGATAATTTTTTGTGCGAAGCCTCTCTGTAACTCGTTCAGCTTTTTTCGGGTCGATTTCTTCCGCGCGGCTGGTGCCCAGGCACTGGCAGCGTACAGGATCGTCGGCTCCACTACCGCCGTGTATATCGTCCTGGTTATCTCGGGACAGAGTCCCCAAGTGACTTTTGTCATTCTTGCCAATTTCTTGTAAATTTCTATTACTTTTTTGCTTGTTAAATCTATATGTTTGTTAAATGTTAATTTATTGTCTATTGTTAATCCTAATATTTTTATTTCTTTCTGTATTTGTATATTTATCCCCCCCATGTTTAATTTTGGTGTATCATATTTTAATTTATTTGTTACTACTATTGCGTTTGTTTTGTTGGGTGCAAATTTTAATTTGTTTCTTTCTCCCCATTTGTTTATTAAGTTTAATATTCTGTTTGCTGAAATTTCTATTTCTAGGGTTTCTCTGCCCGAGAACACCAGTACGATATCGTCGGCGAAGGCCTGGCTGTAAACTTGCTGGGTTTCCAGCTCCTTCAAGAGTGGGTCCAACAAAGTGTTCCATAGCGTTGGGCCGCTTATGGATCCTTGCACGCATCCCCTCTCCGTTTTTGCTGTGTGCTCGTGGCCTGCGTATCGTACCCTCACCTTCCTGTCTTGCAGGTAGCTGTGTACGAGTTTTCTTATGTTGTGTGGGCATTGTTTTTCGGCGAGTTGGCATATTATCGCGGGCCACCACGCTCCGTCGAAGGCGCCCTCTATGTCTAGTGATACAACCACATTAATCAGTTTTTTGTTTAAGCCATAATTGATGTGCTGTATGAGGTCATAGAGGGCGTCCTCGGTGCAGCGCTGTGGTATAAACCCGTATTGCCGAGTACTGGCTTTTGGCTGAGTATACCAATTTATTCTTCTTGCTACGATTTTTTCCAATATCTTCCCAAATATTGGTAACAGGCCTATCGGTCGGTATGCTTTTGGATTGGTGTAGTCATTCTTCGCTGGCTTTCTTAGTGCGACTACTACAGCCTCTTTCCAAGCTCTGGGGAAATATGACTTCTCCAAACATTTATTTACTAAGTGCAAGTATATTCCCTCGTTGACTTGGATCGATGCTGCACATATGTCCGCCGTAAAGCCGTCGATTCCTGGGGCCTTTTTAGGGTTGAAACTCAGTGTTGACTGCCTGAGTTCGTTGCTCGTGAAGGGCGGGTCCTTTACTTCCTCTTCCTCCTCCTCTTCCTCTCGAAGTTTTTTCGCCTTTGCTCTGACCGTTTTGTGTTCCAGTGTGTCTTGCTCAAGCGGATCGTCCTTAAAGAACGTGGATGCAAGTAATTTCACACTTTCGGTCGGGTCGAGGGCTTTCCCATCCTTTACGAGCAGCGTGTCTTCTTTTCTCCCTTCTGCACTCCTTATGACCCTGTATATACCGTCCCATAAGCTTTCTCGTTCCTGTTTCGTGCAAAATTCTTTCCAACTTTTTCCCTGTGCTAATTTTACCTCTGTCTCATACTTTTCTTTTGTTTTCAGATATTCTTCTACTACACCCTGTCTACGATGTGGTGCTGCGTTCCGGATTCTTCGTTTCTTCGTCGCCGTGCTTCGCTTCAGCTCTTCGAGGGATCTACTCCACCAAGGTAAGTTTATTTTTCTACTTTTATGTTTTATTTTAGGTATACTGTCTGTACATGCTTTTTCTATACACTTTGTGTATTTTTCTACGTATAGTTCTATTTCTGTGTTCGAGTTTATGTTGTCTATTTTCCTTTCTGTTATTTCCTCCTCTGTGAAAGCTGTCTCCAGCTTTTCCTTGAATAGGTCCCAGTTGGCCTTCTTTACGTTGTATTTCCTGGTAGTCGCCATGTTCCTGTCTTTTTTTGGTTTTTCTAGGTATATCGTGTACGTGATGGCGTTGTGATCTGAGCTGATTAAGTCCTTTCGCACTTTCCAGTTCCCGATTATTGGAAGCAACCTCTCGCAGCAGGTCGTTATGTCCACGTGGCTTTTATATTCAATGTTTCCTCTGATAGTATAGAAAGTTGGCTCTGATCCTTCGTTTACTATGTGCATGTCCATTTCGTTTAATGCTCCCACCAGCGTTTCTCCCCTTTCGTTATTCCTTTCACTTCCCCACCATTCGTTCCATGCGTTGCCATCTCCTGCGATTAGTGTTTTGTGTTTTCCTAATTTGGTTTTTATTTGTTTCAGGTGTTCCAGGTACGGCTCTAGCGGTTTGTGGTCTTCGAAGTAGATCGACGTTACGGTTATGGTCCAGGCGTCGGTTTTTAGGACTGCCACAGCTATATTTTCCGTGGTGAGTGTAGGGTCTTGTGTTATCTCTATTTGGTCGTCGGCAACTATTATGGCAGCTTTAACTGGTCCTGTCCTGTTTCCTCCCGCCTGGATCACGCGTGTTCCTGTATACTGTCTGACTTCGCCCGCTGCTCCTACGTACGGTTCCTGGACCACTGCAAAACTGATCTTCCGCTCAGACATCTCCAGAAGAAGCTCCTGCGTTGCCAGTTGTTTCCTCTGGAGATTCGCCTGAATTACCTTGTAGGTTTTTTTATTGCAGGTAGTGGTTGCTGTGCCGGGGTTATCAGGGATCATTGTTTCCACCTCCGCTTCAGTGGTAAGATACGCTGGACCTCGCTATGTTATCCCATTTGGTCCTGATCACGGTTAGGTTAGGTTAGGTTAGGTTAGGTTAGGTTAGGTTAGGTTAGGTTAGGTTAACCGATGAGGTTCGTCTAGCCCCGAAATTAATCTCCACCGCCGCTGCCCTGGGCAGGTTGTTGCCCAATGTGGGGGGGCCCAACTCCTCGTGCAGACGGCTATACTCCGGGGTAATCCGGAGTATGGCCCTGTACGGGGCCCCAATTTGGGCGGAGGCTCTCACCGAGGGGAATAAGAGGCTTCTTCGGAGGCCTCAGAGGGTAATCTCGGTGAGGGCCATTAGAGGGTACCGGACGGTGTCCTGGGCGGCGGCCACGCTCCTGGCGGGGGATCCCCCCTGGGAGCTGCAGGCGGAGGTGTTGGCCGTCGTCCACCGGTTCCGGGCGGAGGAGAGGGTGAGGGGCGTCGTACCGGAGTGGGAGGCGGTACGGCGCGAGAGGAAAAGGGCCCAGGAGGAGGTGGTCCGGAGGTGGGGGGAGCAGTTGGCTACCCCTACATATGGCGGGGAGATTGTGGAGGCCATCCGCCCCCAATTGGTCAACTGGCTCAAGAGGAGGGGCCAGTTGACCTATAGACTGGTGCAGATACTAACCGGGCATGGCTGCTTTGGTAAGTATCTGCACCAGATCGCTGGGCGGGAGGCGACCCCCAAGTGCCACGAGTGCGATGCACCCGTGGACAAGGCAGGCCACACGCTCCGGGAGTGTGTGGTGTGGGGGTCGCAGAGGCACGACCTCACAAGCGTGGTCGGAGGAGACCTCTCGTTGCGGAGCATAGTGGAGGCTATGCTCCGCGACAGGGGGGCCTGGGAGGCGATGGTCTCCTTCTGCGAAAATGTCATGTCGCAGAAGGAGGCCGCGGAACGGGTCAGGGAAGAGGATGCCCTGGCCGACCCGATCCGCAGAGCGAGGCGGGGGCGGAGAAGGGGGCGATACGCTCGCCTCCTGCCCCCGCCATAAAGAGGGCCTAACGGCAGAGTAGGCCGGAATGGGGCCGGGGGGCCCCAAAAATAGAGGTATCCGCCGGGGCGTCACGGTAGCGTGCTCGTAGAGCGATCCCGTGGCGCCCCACAAAAGGCACAGAGGGCGGCGCTGGGTTTTAGTGGGTAGTCTGGACTTCTTCCAGGAGCCCCACATAACCGTCCGGGCTCCCCCGGGCTCGGGCGGTATGCGTAAATGCATTTCCCAGGGAAAAAAAAAAAAAAAAAAAAAAAAAGGTTAACCGATGAGGTTAATCCGAGGTGCGATTATTGCTAGTTGAAAACTTTACCGACAGTTGAAAACTTTACCACCGGTTGGCGAAAGTTTTCAGAGGGTTTTCGTTGGCTTCGGAGGAGTTTTCTTGTTTTAGAGGGGTGTTGTTAGAAGAGGTAAAGGGCCCTTATTAGGGCCAAAACTTGGATTTCTTTTTCTTAACGACTTGTGCTTGTATACTGGCTCTGAATTGCTTGCGTATTGGCTTTGTTGGACTGTTGCCCGGTTGGGCTTGCTGAGGGGGGTGGAATGGAGTCAGACATGGACTCCACTCCAGGTATCTCCAAAGGAGGGGAGAAGAGGCGCCATGAGAAGGTGGCGGAGTCGGAGTTTTCCGCTTCGGACACTGACTCGATGGTGCTAGAGCCGAAGATAGCGTCTGCCCGTCGTGGGAAGGCGGCAGGTGCTAAGAGGGGCACGGGGATCACCCGCGCTAGGGCGGAACTGCGAAAGGCAGAGGAGGAGGACAGGGAGGAGGCTCTGGACCGAGCGTTGAAGGCCAGAGCTTTCCGCAAAGAGCCGGTGGTCGTCCTCAGCCCCATTGTGGCGGAAGGCCTTGATGTGGAAAGCCTCCCCACCGAGGAGCTCCGGGCGCTTGCCGGCCAGAGTGCGGCCAGCATAGTGGAGGTCGCAAAAAAGTCGGGGCATCTGCAGGGGCCCTTGGTTAAGAGGCTGAAGACCGCAGCGGCTAGTCTTCAGGAGATTGTGGACGTTCTGGCGGCGCGGCCGGAGCAGGATGACTCGCGTCGTCTCCGGAGGGATAACGGTCTCCTTCGTAAGGAGATCGACGCGCTTAAGGCGGAATTGGTGGCTCACCGGCGGGAGTTCGAGGACATGAGGTCCTCGATGACGGCCGCTAAAAAGTCACCGCCACCGCCTCCTCCGCCCGTGTTCGATGGCGGCATGATGGAAGAGCTCCGGCGCTCCATTGTTCTATCGGTGGGGGAGATGGTGGATGCCAAGCTGGCTGGCATCGAGGAGCGGCTGCTGCCGGCGGTGGTGCATCGCCCCCCATTGGCCGCGGATCGGAGGCGGCAGGTGGCTACCACCGTGTCGGAGGTGGAGGGTCCGGTGAGGGCTAGACCGGGTCCTTCAATGGTGAGGGCGAAGCCGACGGGAAGGTCGGTAGGGGGGAGCAATATCTCCCAAACCCCGGACCACACACCGCCAGTGGTGACTCCTGCGGCTGTACCGAGCAGCAGCCAGGAAGAGGACGGGTTCACACCCGTCACCCGGCCCAAGAAGGGGAAGAAGAAGAGAGCCCCGGCGACGTCCCCAAACGTCTCGGCTGCTCCGAGGACTCGGGAGACGGCTCCGGCTAAGCCGAAGCTCACTCCCCCTCGCACTTCCGCAGTGGTGATTACCATGCGGGAGGATGCGGGGGCTGCGGGGGCGTCCTACAGCCAGATCTTGGCAAGGGCGGAAGAGAGGGTGGATCTGCAGGAGCTTGGGATAGACTCCCTCAAGTTCCGCCGCGCTGCCACGGGAGCCAGGGTGCTGGAGCTGCCGAAGGGGCAGACAGAGGAGAAGGCCGACCAGCTGGCCGAGAAGCTCCGTTCGGCGCTGGAGGGGGTGGCTGATGTCGCCAGGCCCGTGATGTCAGCGATGCTGCGCATCACGGATCTTAATGACTCGGTCACCAAGGAGAGGGTGGTGGCCGCAGTGGCCAGAGCTGGGGGATGCGCGGAGGCCCTAGTTAGGGCAAAGGAGGTGCGACCGGGTCCGAGAGGGATGGGGGCGGTGCTAATTAGTTGCCCAGTGAGGGTGGCGAAGCTGTTGGCCGATGCTGCTGCCGTTAAGATCGGGTGGGGCTCGGCCAGGGTGGAGGCCATGCAGGAGCGCCCCATGCGCTGTTTCCGCTGCATGGGCCTCGGCCACGTGAGGGCCATGTGCCCATCGAGGGTGGACCGCACGGGCCTGTGCTTCCGCTGTGGCCAAAGGGGCCACGTGATGAGGGAGTGCACGGCGGCGGTGAGGTGCGCGGTGTGTGCTGATGCCGGCAAGCCGTCTGGGCATATGATGGGAGGAGGGGATTGTAACCCCCCCCGCACGAACGGAAAGGTGGCTGAAAGGGCCTCAGCCACCAACAGAGAGGTAGGACGCCAGGCGGCGCAGGAGGAAGCTAACATGTCGGAATGAATCTAGAACGACATGTTAACTTCCTCCAGGCGAACCTAAACCACTCTGCCGCGGCTCAGGATCTGTTCCTGCAGTCCATGGCGGAGTGGGAGGTGAACGTGGCGGTGGCCTGTGAGCCCTACTACGTTCCCCCGAGGTCTCACTGGGCTGCGGACTTAAATGGTCTAGTGGCAATAGTGTCGAGGATCAGCTCGGACACTCCCCTCTCAACTTTAGAGAGGGGAGCTGGCTATGTGGTGGCGAATTGGGGGGGATACGTGTTATTAGGCACGTATTTCTCCCCCAACCGGTCCCTGGCGGAGTTCGAGGTGTATCTCGACTCCGTCAGAGCTGCCATTAATAGGTGGTCGTCGGGTCACGCGGTGGTGCTCGGGGACCTGAACGCCAAGGCGAGGGAGTGGGGAAACCCGGCAACTGACCCCAGAGGGAGGGTCGTCCAGTCGTGGGCCCTGACGTGCGGTCTGACCCTCCTGAATAGGGGGGCGGTCCACACCTGCGTGCGGCACTTGGGGGGGTCCGTGGTGGACATGTCATTCGCCACCCCCGCTGTTGCGCGCAGGATCACGGACTGGAGGGTCGAAGCCGGGGTGGAGACGCTATCGGACCATAGGTATGTCCGATTTAGCGTCTCTACTCCATCAGGTCGGGCGGCTCCTCCTAGGGGGCCCAGTCACTTCCCACGTTGGGCCTTGACGCGAATGGACCAGGAGCTAGCGGAGGAGGCTGCCATAGTCCAGCGGTGGGCCTACCCCCGAGTCTCGGAGGGTGCCACCGCCGAGGAGCTCGCTGGACGCATGCGCAGGGCCCTCACAGCTGTGTGTGACGCCTGCATGCCAAGGGCTCGGCGGTGGACAGACAGGAGAAGGGTCCACTGGTGGTCGGCCGACATCGAGCGGAAGAGGCAGGTCTGCGGCGCGGCACGGAGGGAGTACGTGCGGTGCCGCAGGCATAACGGTCGGGACCCGGCGCTGGAAGCACGCCTGAGGGAGACCCTCAACTGGGCCAAGGATGAGCTCGGGCGGGCCATCTGCCGGGCCAAGGAGCGGGCGGACCGGGATTTCCTCCGGGAGCTGGACCGGAACCCGTGGGGTCGTCCGTTCCTTGGGGCCAGGAACAAGCTCGCGGGACGGATGGGGACACCGGCAACGGAGACCCTTCCCGCGGAGCTCCTTGGCCGGATCGTGGGAGGCCTGTTCCCGGGCCGCCCAGAGGACTTCTCCCCGCCGGTGATGGCGCCGCCCAGTCCAGCGGAGGAGGGACCTCCTCCGCCATTAATCAGTGACGAGGAGATGGAGGGGGCCCTGGATCGCCTCCGGAGGCGGAAAAAGGCGCCGGGTCCTGATGGGATCCCCGGGTCCATCGTCTGGCGGTCAAGGAAGTTCCTGGGGGGTCGGCTGCGGGAACTGTTCGATGTGTGTCTCACCACCGGACAGTTCCCGAGTCAGTGGAAGGAGGGGAGGGTTTGCCTCCTGCCCAAGGAGGGGCGCCCCCCGGACCAGGCATCGGCCTATAGGCCTATTGTCCTGCTGGACGAGGCGGGAAAGCTCTTCGAGCGGATACTGGCGTATCGCCTCGTCCAGCACCTGGAGACTGAGGGACCCGCGCTTTCGGGGGCCCAATGGGGGTTCAGGGCAGGTCGCTCGACCATCGACGCCCTGAACCAACTGAAGGCCTTCACCGGAGAGGCGGTGGAGAGGGGGGAGGTGGCCTTGGCGGTGTCCCTGGACGTGAGGAACGCCTTCAACAGCATTCCGCACGAGACGTTGGTAGAGGCGCTCCGTTTCCATGGAGTGCCTCCTTATCTGCGGAAGCTGTTGGAGGCGTACCTGAGGGACCGTCAGGTCTTGTGGGAGGATAGGGAGGGAAGGTTGTGCAGGAGGCCAGTCGAGCGTGGGGTTCCGCAGGGCTCAGTGCTGGGGCCCACACTGTGGAACGTCGGCTTCGACTGGTTGCTTCGAGGGCCGCTCCTTCCCGGGATGAGGGTGTTATGTTACGCGGACGACACCCTCGTCATGGTCCGGGGAGGGAGCTGGGAGGAGGTGGCGCGCAGGGCGACGGTCGGGACCTCTCTGGTGGTGGACAGGATCCGGCAGTTGGGTCTCGAGGTCGCCCTGGAGAAGACGGAGGCCCTCCTATTCCATGGGCCGCGTCGAGGGCCTCCGCGGGGGGCGAGTATCGCCGTCCGGGGAGAGGCGGTGCGGGTGGGGGCCCAGATGAAATATCTGGGCCTCATACTGGACGGGCGGTGGAGTTTCGGGGCGCATTTCACTCGTCTAGCCCCGAAATTAATCTCCACCGCCGCTGCCCTGGGCAGGTTGTTGCCCAATGTGGGGGGGCCCAACTCCTCGTGCAGACGGCTATACTCCGGGGTAATCCGGAGTATGGCCCTGTACGGGGCCCCAATTTGGGCGGAGGCTCTCACCGAGGGGAATAAGAGGCTTCTTCGGAGGCCTCAGAGGGTAATCTCGGTGAGGGCCATTAGAGGGTACCGGACGGTGTCCTGGGCGGCGGCCACGCTCCTGGCGGGGGATCCCCCCTGGGAGCTGCAGGCGGAGGTGTTGGCCGTCGTCCACCGGTTCCGGGCGGAGGAGAGGGTGAGGGGCGTCGTACCGGAGTGGGAGGCGGTACGGCGCGAGAGGAAAAGGGCCCAGGAGGAGGTGGTCCGGAGGTGGGGGGAGCAGTTGGCTACCCCTACATATGGCGGGGAGATTGTGGAGGCCATCCGCCCCCAATTGGTCAACTGGCTCAAGAGGAGGGGCCAGTTGACCTATAGACTGGTGCAGATACTAACCGGGCATGGCTGCTTTGGTAAGTATCTGCACCAGATCGCTGGGCGGGAGGCGACCCCCAAGTGCCACGAGTGCGATGCACCCGTGGACACGGCAGGCCACACGCTCCGGGAGTGTGTGGTGTGGGGGTCGCAGAGGCACGACCTCACAAGCGTGGTCGGAGGAGACCTCTCGTTGCGGAGCATAGTGGAGGCTATGCTCCGCGACAGGGGGGCCTGGGAGGCGATGGTCTCCTTCTGCGAAAATGTCATGTCGCAGAAGGAGGCCGCGGAACGGGTCAGGGAAGAGGATGCCCTGGCCGACCCGATCCGCAGAGCGAGGCGGGGGCGGAGAAGGGGGCGATACGCTCGCCTCCTGCCCCCGCCATAAAGAGGGCCTAACGGCAGAGTAGGCCGGAATGGGGCCGGGGGGCCCCAAAAAATAGAGGTATCCGCCGGGGCGTCACGGTAGCGTGCTCGTAGAGCGATCCCGTGGCGCCCCACAAAAGGCACAGAGGGCGGCGCTGGGTTTTAGTGGGTAGTCTGGACTTCTTCCAGGAGCCCCACATAACCGTCCGGGCTCCCCCGGGCTCGGGCGGTATGCGTAAATGCATTTCCCAGCGGAAACAAAAAAAAAAAAAAAAAAAAAAAAGGTGAAGAAGAGGGAGGGGTGGCGCGGTCAGACAACCTCCTCGTGTGCCTGCTCCCATTGCCAGTCCCATCGGGTTCGCCTGTGGGAACGACAATGGGAGGGGCCGGTGCACCCTGGGTATCGTCGATAATTTTCCAGGTTGTCCTGGGTTATTGTCGGCGATGGCTAATAGTCTGGCATGGGGACATATGGGGAGGGGGAGCGCGACCGGGCTTCGGCCTGGACGCTGCGGACCCACCTCGTGGAGGGGAGGGAGGCTGCGTGAGTAGCGGCGGGCCCACCCCTCGAAGCCCATTGTCAGTCCCGAGGATACGTCCAGAGGAACGGCAATGGCAGGGGCCGGTGCATTCTGAACATCGCAGGATAATCTTCTAGGTCACCTAGATGTATTGTCGGCGATGGCGAATGCCTGGCGTGCGGAAGGGAGGGAGTCTGCGACCGGGCCTCGGCTCGGACGCGGCGGACCTGCCCTGTTGGGGACGAGGAGGGGGGCTGCGACCGGGCCTCGGCCTGGACGCGGCGGACCCACCTCGTGGAGGGGAGGGAGGCTGCGTGAGTAGCGGCGGGCCCACCCCTCGTACGGATGCCCGGGAGGAGGGAGGCTGTGGTTCTGGGTCTCGTGCTCGGACGCGGCGGACCCACCACTCGGGCAGCCCCGCAAGGGGTAGCGGAAGGGAGGGGGGCTGCGACCGGGCCTCGGCCTGGACGCGGCGGACCCACCCTTATGGGGACATATGGGGAGGGGGAGCGCGACCGGGCTTCGGCCTGGACGCTGCGGACCCACCTCGTGGAGGGGAGGGAGGCTGCGTGAGTAGCGGCGGGCCCACCTCTCGGCCCCGCAAGGGGCGTGAGGAAAAGGAGGGTGGCCGCGACCGGGCCTTGTGCTTGGACGCGGCGGACCCACCTTCCACCCTTTCGGGTGAAGAGGCCGACCGGGGGGCAGCTTGCTGTCATCCGGGAGGACTGCTGACCGCCAGCTGGTGTGGCAGGCGGTCGGCGTTGAGCCCCGGGCGGCGGACTCGGGGGAGTTCGCCGTACCACTCCGGGCTCGTGAGGATCGGCGCTGTGTCTGGTGGTCCGACACAGCGCCTGGCCGCAAGGCCTGGAGGAGGCCGAAAGGCCGCAGTCGCGTCGGGGTTCGCGGAAGTATGCGCAAGCGTTCCCGTGTCCCCGGCACAAGCGACCGTGAGGATTCACCATGTGGTTTTAGTGGGTATACCGGCCGCCGCCGGGGAGTCCCACATACCCCTCTCGTCCCCCCCGGGGCATGAGGGGATGCGTAACGCATTTCCACATGAAAAAAAAAAAAAAAAAAAAAAAAAAAAAAAAAAAAGGTGAAGAAGAGGGACCGGAGGTTTCTTGCGGAGGGTTTTCGGTGGTGCTGGAGGAGTTTCTTATTGTTTTAGAGGGGTGTTGTTGGAGGAGGTAAAGGGCCCTTATTAGGGCCAAAACTTGGATTTCTTTTCTTTAAACGACTATTTGCTTGTTCACTGACTCCGAATTGCGTGCGTTTTGGATTCGTTAGATTGTTGCCCGTTTGGGCTTGCTGAGGGTTGTGGAATGGAGTCAGACATGGACTCCACTCCAGGTATCTCCAAAGGAGGGGAGAAGAGGCGCCACGAGAAGGTGACGGAGTCGGAGTTCTCCGCTTCGGACACCGACTCGATGGTTCTAGAGCCTAAGATAGCGTCTGCCCGCCGTGGGAAGGCGGCGGGCGCTAAGAGGGGCACGGGGATCACCCGCGCTCGAGCGGAACTGCGGAAAGCGGAGGAGGAGGACAGAGAGGAGGCTCTGGACCGAGCGTTGAAGGCCAGAGCTTTCCGTAAGGAGCCGGTGGTTGTCCTCAACCCCATGGTGACGGAAGGCCCTGAGGTGGAAAGCCTTCCCAACGAGGACCTTCGGGCGCTGGCCGGTCAGAATGCGGCCAGCATATTGGAGGTCGCTAAGAAGTCGGGGCACCTCCAGGGGCCCCTAGTTAAGAGGTTGAAGACCGCAGCGGCCAGTCTCCAGGAGATCGTTGACGTACTGGCGGCGAGACCGGAGCAGGACGAGTCACGTCGCCTCCGTAGGGATAACGGTCTCCTTCGTAAGGAGATAGACGCGCTGAAGGCGGAGTTGGTGGCTCATCGGAGGGAGTTCGAGGAGATGAGGTCCTCGATGACAGCCGCCCAAAGGTCGCCGCCGCCTCCTCCTCCGCCCGCATTCGATGGAAGCATGCTGGAAGAGTTCCGGCGCTCCATGGTCCTGTCGGTCGGGGAGATGGTGGATGCCAAGCTCGCTGGCATAGAGGAGCGCCTGCTTCCGGCAGTGGTGCACCGCCCCCCATTGGCTGCGGACCGGAGGCGGCAGGTGGCTAGCACTGTGTCGGAGGTGGAGGGTCCAGTGAGGGCTCGACCGGGTCCTTCGATGGTGAGGGTGAAGCCGGCGGGAAGGCCGGCGGGGAGGAGCAATGTCTCCCAAACCCCGGACCATACACCGTCGGTGGCGACTCCTGCGGCTGTACCCAGCAGCCAGGAAGAGGAGGGGTTCACACCCGTCACCCGGCCCAAGAAGGGCAAAAAGAAGGGCGCCCCGGCGACGGCTCAAAGTGTCTCGGCTGCCCCGAGGGTTCGGGAGACGGCTCCGGCTAAGCCGAAGCTCACTCCCCCTCGCACTTCCGCAGTGGTGATTACCATGCGGGAGGATGCGGGAGCTGCGGGGGCGTCCTACAGCCAGATCTTGGCAAGGGCGGAAGAGAGGGTGAATCTGCAGGAGCTTGGGATAGACTCCCTCAAGTTCCGCCGCGCTGCCACGGGGGCCAGGGTGCTGGAGCTGCCGAAGGGGCAGACAGAGGAGAAGGCCGACCAGCTGGCCGAGAAGCTCCGCTCGGCGCTGGAGGGGATGGCTGATGTCGCCAGGCCCGTGATGTCAGCAATGCTGCGCATCACGGACCTCAATGACTCGGTCACGAAGGAGAGGGTGGTGGCCGCAGTGGCAAGAGCCGGGGGATGTGCGGAGTCCCTGGTTAGTGCGAAGGAGGTGCGCCCGGGCCCGCGGGGCATGGGAGCGGTTATGGTAAGGTGTCCGGTGGCAGTGGCAAAGTTATTAGCTGATGCCGCTGCTGTCAAGATCGGGTGGGGCTCGGCCAGGGTGGAGGCCATGCAGGAGCGCCCCATGCGCTGTTTCCGCTGCATGGGCCTCGGCCACGTGAGGGCCATGTGCCCTTCTAGGGTGGACCGCACAGGTTTGTGCTTCCGATGTGGTCAAGGGGGCCATGTCATGCGGGTCTGCACTGCGGCGGTGAGGTGCGCAGTGTGTGCGGATGCAGGAAAGCCTTCTGGGCACCAGATGGGGGGAGGGGACTGCAACCCCCCCCGCACGAACGGTAAGGTGGCCGAAAGGACCTCGGCCACCAACAGAGAGGTCGGACGCCAGGCGGCACAGGAGGAAGCTAACATGTCGGAATGAATCTAGAACGGCATGTTAACTTCCTCCAGGCGAACCTAAACCACTCCGCTGCGGCTCAGGATCTATTCCTGCAGTCTATGGCGGAGTGGGAGGTGAACGTAGCGGTGGCCTGCGAGCCCTATTACGTTCCCCCGAGGTCACACTGGGCGGGGGACCTAAGCGGTCTCGTGGCCATAACAACGAGGGTCAGCTCGGACACTCCCCTCTCAACTCTAGAGAGGGGAGCTGGATATGTGGTGGCGAATTGGGGGGGTTACGTGTTAATTGGCACATACTTCTCCCCCAACCGCACCCTGGCGGAGTTCGAGGTGTACCTAGACTCCGTCAGGTCTGCGGTCAATAGGTGGGCGTCGGGCCATGTGGTGGTGCTCGGGGACCTCAATGCCAAGGCGAGGGAGTGGGGAAACCCTGCAACCGACCCCAGAGGGAGGGCCGTCCAGTCGTGGGCCCTGATGTGCGGTCTGACCCTCCTGAACAGGGGGGCGGTTCACACCTGCGTGCGGCAGTCGGGGGGGTCCGTGGTGGACATGTCGTTCGCCACCCCCGCTGTTGCGCGTAGAATCACGGACTGGAGGGTCGAAGCCGGGGTGGAGACACTGTCGGACCACAGGTATGTCCGATTTAGTGTCTCCACCCCCTCTGGTCGGGCACCGCCTCCTAGGGAGCCTAGTCACTTCCCGCGTTGGGCTGTGACGCGTTTGGACCAGGAACTGGTGGAGGAGGCCGCCATGGTTCAGCGGTGGGCCTACCCCCGAGCCTCCGAGGGTGTCACCGCCGACGAGCTCGCTAGTCGCATGCGTAGGGCCCTTACGGCGGTATGCGACGCAAGCATGCCGAGGGCTCGGCGGTGGACCGACAGGAGGAAGGTCCACTGGTGGTCGGCCGACATCCAGCGGAAGAGGGAGGTCTGTGGCGCCGCACGGAGGGAGTATGTGCGGTGTCGCAGACACAACGGACGGGACCCGGCGCTCGTAGCACGCCTGAGGGGGGCCCTAAATCTGGCCAAAGACGAGCTGGGGCGGGCCATCTGCCGGGCCAAGGAGCGGGCGGACCGGGACTTCCTCCGAGAGCTGGACCGAAACCCGTGGGGTCGTCCGTTCCTGGGAGCCCGGAACAAGCTTGCGGGTCGGATGGGGAAACCGGCCACGGAGACCCTTCCTGCGGATCTTCTCGGCCGTATAATGGGGGATCTTTTTCCGGGCTCCCCGGAGGAATTTTCGCCCCCCGCGATGGCGCCGCCCAGCCGGGGGCCCGTGGATGGGGGACCTCCTCCGCCACTAATTAGTGACGAGGAAATAGAAGGGGCCCTGGACCGCCTCCGGAGGCGGAAAAAAGCGCCGGGTCCCGATGGGATCCCCGGGTCCATCGTCTGGCGGACTAGAAAGTTCTTGGGGGATCGGCTGCGGGAACTGTTCGATGTGTGTCTCACCACCGGACAGTTCCCGAGGCAGTGGAAGGAGGGGAGGGTCTGCCTCCTCCCCAAAGAGGGGCGCCCCCCAGAACAGGCATCGGCCTATAGGCCTATTGTCTTGCTGGACGAGGCGGGAAAGGTCTTCGAGCGGATCCTCGCGTCTCGTCTCGTCCGGCACCTGGAGTCGGTCGGACCCGGACTTTCGGGGGCCCAGTGGGGGTTCAGGGCAGGTCGCTCGACCATTGACGCCCTGAACCAGCTGAAGGCCTTCACCGGGGAGGCGGTGGAGAGGGGGGAAGTGGCACTGGCGGTGTCCCTAGACGTGCGGAATGCCTTCAACAGCATTCCGCACGAGACATTGAAGGAGGCGCTCCGTTTTCACGGGGTGCCTCCATATCTGCGGGAGCTGTTGGGGGCGTACCTGAGGGACCGCCAAGTCCTTTGGGAGGACAGGGAGGGAGGACTGTGCAGGAGGCCGGTCGAGCGTGGGGTTCCGCAGGGCTCAGTGTTGGGGCCCACACTGTGGAATGTCGGCTTCGACTGGCTGCTCAGAGGGCCGCTCCTTCCCGGGATGAGGGTGTTATGTTACGCTGATGACACCCTCGTCATGGTCCGGGGAGGCAGCTGGGAGGAGGTGGCGCGCAGGGCGACCGTCGGGACCTCTCTGGTGGTGGATAGAATCCGGCAGCTGGGTCTCGAGGTCGCCTTGGAGAAGACGGAGGCCCTCTTATTCCATGGGCCGCGACGAGGGCCTCCAAGGGGGGCAAGCATCGTCGTCCGAGGTGAGACGGTGAGGGTGGGGGCCCAGATGAAGTATCTGGGCCTCATACTGGACGGGCGGTGGAGTTTCGGGGCACATTTCATTCGTCTAGCCCCGAAATTAATCTCCACCGCCGCTGCCCTGGGCAGGTTGTTGCCCAATGTGGGGGGGCCGAATTCCTCGTGCAGACGGCTATACTCCGGGGTAATCCGGAGTATGGCCCTGTACGGGGCCCCAATCTGGGCAGAGGCCCTCAATGAGGGGAATAAGAGGCTTCTTCGGAGGCCTCAGAGGGTGATCTCAGTGAGGGCCATAAGAGGGTACCGGACGGTGTCCTGGACGGCGGCCACGCTCTTGGCGGGGGATCCCCCCTGGGAGCTGCAGGCGGAGGTGTTGGCCGTCGTCCACCGGTTCCGGGCGGAGGAGAGGGCGAGGGGCGTCGTACCGGATTGGGAGGCGGTACGGCGCGAAAGGAAGAGGGCCCAGGAGGAGGTGGTACGAAGGTGGGGGGAGCAGCTCGCTTCCCCTGCATACGGTAGAGATACCGTGGAGGCAATCCGACCACAACTGCTCAACTGGCTCCAGAGGAGGGGCCAGCTGACGTACAGGTTGGTGCAGATACTTACCGGGCATGGCTGCTTTGGTAAGTATCTGCACCAAATCGCTGGGCGGGAGCCGACCCCCAAGTGCCACGAGTGCGATGCACCCGTGGACACGGCGAGCCACACGCTCCAGGAGTGTGTGGCATGGGGGTCGCAGAGACACGACCTGGTGAGTGTGGTCGGAGGGGACCTCTCGTTGCGGAGCATAGTTGAGGCTATGCTCCGCAACAGGGGGTCATGGGAGGCTATGGTCTCCTTCTGCGAATATGTTATGTTGCAGAAGGAGGCCGCGGAGAGGGCCAGGGAGGAAGATGCCCTGGCAGACCCGATCCGCCGAGCGAGGCGGGGGCGAAGAAGGGGGCGATACGCTCGCCTCCTGCCCCCGCCATAAGAGGGCTGAACGGCAGCAATAAGCCGGAATGGGGCCGGGGGGCCCCCCCAAACAGAGGTTTTCCGCCGGGGCGCCACGGTAGTGTGCTCGTAGAGCGATCCCGTGGCGCCCCACAAAAGGCACAGAGGGCGGCGCTGGGTTTTAGTGGGTAGTCTGGACTTCTTCCAGGAGTCCCACATAACCGTCCTTGCTCCCCCGGGCTTGGGCGGTATGCGTAAATGCATTTCCCAGCGGAAACAAAAAAAAAAAAGGTGAAGAAGAGGTGGGAGAAGGCGACGGTACGATCGTCGTTTTCTCCCGCCTGGTGGTGAATAGCGGGAGACGGGCGCGGGGGCGCCTTCTCCCGCACTGCACTGTTCACCACCCCGTCGGGTGGGAATGGCCGAGCACCCGCGGTCGTTCCCAGGCCCCTCCCTTTTACAGGGAGGGGCGTGAAGGCCCCGCTGTAAAGGCGGGCGGTCGTCGGCGGGGGACTGGATGTAAAGGCTCTGCCGGTTTCCCAGCCCCCCACCACATAGACGATGCGGTAGTGCCGGGGGGGTTTTAGCCGGTAGGAGTCCGGCATAACCCGCGCCGCGCCCCCGCGCGGCCGGGTATCCATGAGGATTTCCCCCCCGAAAACAAAAAAAAAAAAAAAAAAAGGTTAGGTTAGGTTTTTTTTTTTTTTTTTTTTTGGTTTTGACCATGTCCTGGGACATGGTCTGCCACTTCTCCTCTGACAGAGGTCAGAGCCCTTGTTTACTTTATGTTGCTGTACTTGAGTTGGTTGAAGGAGTTGCGGTTTTTCTGTATTTAGGTGTTAATTTTTATTTATGCAATTTAATTTATGTTTTATTTAGCGGTTTTCTGATTCTTTATTCTATTTATATTACTTTTATATTTCTACTGTGGCTTCATTTTTGTTGTTTTATAATCTCTTTTTTATAGAGAGCTTTATATGATTGTTTTGTTTTAAGTCTCTATTTGTATTTGTTTAGTTAATCACTTTTGTTCCTTTTGTGTTGAATTTGTTTGTATCGTGTTGTTGATTTTACACGTTTTAGGAATAGTTTGGTTTTGTTTTTGTTTAGTTATTCTTATAGTTTTGTATGTTACATTTGTCGTAATAAGTTTTCTCTCGCGTAGCTATTTGTTTTGTTTTCCCTCTTTTTATTGCTCGTTGGACTGATAGTTCGTGTTTGTCTGTTATGTTTTATTAAATTTGTTTGTGTGTATTTGATGTTGTTTTGATGTTGTCTGTTATGTTTTATTAATTTTGTTTGTGTGTGTTTGATATTTTTTAGTGTCTAGGTCTCGTAATATTCTTAGAATATTCCGTTTTTTTTTATTTGGTTTTAGGACTCTGGGATGCGACTATGTAATTTGTTTTGTAAATTTTTAATTAGTGTTTTAATTTGTTTTTAGTTTAAGTTGTTAGTGTTATTATTAGTTGTTACGGATATAGCAGATTAAATTATGTTGTAACAGATTAGTTAAAAGGTTAGATTTAAAATTGTTGTTTTGTTTATTTAGTGTGTTGTTTATTGTTTGTTGTATAGCTGTACTATTGAATGGTATTTTCCTTGTTTTAGTTGTGTTGTTTAATAGGGCATGGCAACGCTCAGTGTTGTCTTGGTCTATTAATGTTTTATTCGTACTGTTTTGTGTTGCTTATTTGCCCAGCATATTCTTCGGGTAAGACCTGGACTCTTCCCAGATCATCATTTGTTACAAATGTTGTCCGCAAATTTATATTTGTTGTAGATTCCAGGTCGTACCCGAATTTTATGTTTTTGTAAGTCTTTTTTGGATGTTGTTTTATGTTTGTTGTGTTGTGTTTTGTCCTTTCTAGTGTAGTTGTGTTTTCCCGTGTCGCAGTATTGTGGTGTTTGTCTTGTCCAACCATTGTGCCCTCTATCAGGTATAGGGACCTCTGGTACCGTATCGCCTCCCTGTCTATTGCCTTGTCGTCAGCAGTATGATATACTAGACCTCGCAATTTTGTCCCACTTTTGACGGATGGGGCAACTGTCGTCGAATGCAGTGTGCCCGGTGTCCTGATGCTTGGCCTGGCTACAATTCCGGCACGTTGGACTGTCGCCTGCGAGAAATCGCGGGCAGTCTGTGCGCGGATGTGGGCCGCCGCAAAAGCCGCAAAGATCCGCAGGATCCTTGCAGAGTTTGCGGCCGTGCCCGTAGCCGAGGCATCGGGTACACTGCACCAACGGGGATTGGTCTTCGACCACCACCCGCTGGAGGTCTATGTAAATATACCCCGCCTTCGTCAACTCCAGCCACATTCCGGGAGACACCTGGAGGACGACGTGGTTCTCCGAAGGGTTCCGCGCCTTCCTCCGGTACCTAACCAGAACGGAGCTGAAGTCGGCGTCCGTGAGGTCCCTCAGCCGATCCGCATTTTGGGTCTTCAACGACGCCAGAATGTCGTCGTCGGTGTTGTAGGTCTGGAGGTCTTTGATGATGACCAGCGGGTTTTTATTGCGTGCCTCCTCGACTTGAAGGTGTCGGCTGGACCTGAGCTTCGCTGCCATTCTGGTCAGCTCGTCCTTGCTGGAGCAGCTCAGGACCACCCTCTGGTCTTTGACCTTCCGCACGCGTTGGACTTTAAACCCGCTGGTTTTGGCGTCCAGTGCAACTCGGACCTTGCCGAGCACCTCGTCGCTGGTATCCATCTCCTCACTGGAGGACACGATGATGGAGTGACTCGGCTGCGACACCGGCCGGGGTTGGCTGCGGCCAGGTCTCAGAAGAGTCTCGGCATACGAAGGCGCTTCCTCTTTGAGGGCTGCTACTCGCTTGCCGGTCTCCTCTGAGATCTGACGCAGTTCCCGAACTTCGCTAACGAGCCGGTTGATGTCGCTATCGGTCACTCCGCTTCCTGGCGGCGAGGTGGTCGGCATGGCCGGCATGGTAGACAACTTGTCTATGACGTCGAAAGACACCATGCCTCTGAGCGCCTTGACCTCCGCCAGGACCTCCCCCACCGGCGCGCTGACGTCGCTCTTCCGGATGGCGTCCGTCAGGCCTGCTAGGACCTTGGCGTGTTCCTCCCCCACTTTCCGCAAATCTCTTTCGCGCTGGAGATTTGCCTTCTCCAGTTGTATCTGGAGGGCTTGTTTGGACTCATTCTGTTTCAGGACAATGTCGTACAGGCCAAACAAGCTATTTAGGACGCCCTCCTTGATGGTAGTCTTCAAGTTTCCAGACTGTTCCAGCAGGGATTTCGCCTCCTGGTACAGTCTGTTCGCTGAAGACGTGAGGCTTTGTGAAGCGGTCTGGTGTATAGGGCCAGAGCCGCTTGAGGTCGCTGCTTTCTGTTGGGGTGGGGGGGATTTCTTTTCGTATGTGAGGGTTATGTTCTTAACATTTTTTACCGGCGCAGCTGGTTTGGCTGCGACGTCTGTCTTTTTGTCGGGAGTGCGATGTCCGAACATTGTTTAGAATAGCTTTGTATTCGTCGAGAGTATATATTATAGCCTAAATTTGTGTATATGCTTAAAACTTATTACTTTAGTAAATTTGTATATTTGTTAAAAGTGTAAATTATAATCTAAATTGGTGTATATTCTTAAAACTAACTAAAACTATTGTAAAATTGTAGATTGTAAATAAATTGTAAATAATTGTATACTTTGTTAAAAGATTGTCAGGATTGAAAATATGTTTCAATCTGTGTTTGTCGATTTACTGCGTTTAAAGTAAAGTGTAAATAGGTGTATATATGTACATAAAGGTCAAAGAATTATGCCTATCCACTGACAGTTGTAAGTTTGTAATTCGTTTGCCACCGATATTTATTATTCAAGTTTTTAGGTAGATTTTTGCTTTTTGTCTGATCTACTCTTACCTAATATCGGTGGTTATAGTCGTAGCGCTGTGGGTTGCGCTGTCTGGGTTTTTTGGTGCTTTTGCGCAGCCCGTTATGTAGCTTAAACTACGGTCAGCCAGAGGCTAAAGTCGTTAACTGTAGAGTTATGACCAATTGTTTTGTCTATGTGGATGACCTTTTGTGTACGTTGCCAACGCAGTGAGCGTCAACTGGGTGGGTGGGAGGGGCAAATTTTGAGTTTTTTCGCAGACTACACCCGCGAGCGGCACGTCGTTGGACGCGTCTCGACGAGGGCAGTGCGATGGGCGAAAAGATCTGAAAAATATCTGAACAAAAATGTTCAGGAAGGTCCAAAAACTAGGTTTTTTCCCAAAAATGGTCTGAGTTGCACCGTAATTGCGGCGCGATGTCACTAGACTGTCACTGAAATGCTCGGAAACCCACAGGAGTAGCAGGGAGCAGCGTTCCGGATTCTAAGGTAAGTAAATTTTTGAGATTAGCTTGAGTATAACTTGAGTTTTATGTGTTTAATTAATATTTTTATTTTTCAGATGGTGTTAAATTGTACTACGGCGGAGCCGGGCTTAGGTGGATTTTTCTGTATGAAAAATAATCAGAAGCAAAATTTTGAGTTTTTTCGCAGACTACACCCGCGAGCGGCACGTCGTTGGACGCGTCTCGACGAGGGCAGTGCGATGGGCGAAAAGATCTGAAAAATATCTGAACAAAAATGTTCAGGAAGGTCCAAAAACTAGGTTTTTTCCCAAAAATGGTCTGAGTTGCACCGTAATTGCGGCGCGATGTCACTAGACTGTCACTGAAATGCTCGGAAACCCACAGGAGTAGCAGGGAGCAGCGTTCCGGATTCTAAGGTAAGTAAATTTTTGAGATTAGCTTGAGTATAACTTGAGTTTTATGTGTTTAATTAATATTTTTATTTTTCAGATGGTGTTAAATTGTACTACGGCGGAGCCGGGCTTAGGTGGATTTTTCTGTATGAAAAATAATCAGAAGCAAAATTTTGAGTTTTTTCGCAGACTACACCCGCGAGCGGCACGTCGTTGGACGCGTCTCGACGAGGGCAGTGCGATGGGCGAAAAGATCTGAAAAATATCTGAACAAAAATGTTCAGGAAGGTCCAAAAACTAGGTTTTTTCCCAAAAATGGTCTGAGTTGCACCGTAATTGCGGCGCGATGTCACTAGACTGTCACTGAAATGCTCGGAAACCCACAGGAGTAGCAGGGAGCAGCGTTCCGGATTCTAAGGTAAGTAAATTTTTGAGATTAGCTTGAGTATAACTTGAGTTTTATGTGTTTAATTAATATTTTTATTTTTCAGATGGTGTTAAATTGTACTACGGCGGAGCCGGGCTTAGGTGGATTTTTCTGTATGAAAAATAATCAGAAGCAAAATTTTGAGTTTTTTCGCAGACTACACCCGCGAGCGGCACGTCGTTGGACGCGTCTCGACGAGGGCAGTGCGATGGGCGAAAAGATCTGAAAAATATCTGAACAAAAATGTTCAGGAAGGTCCAAAAACTAGGTTTTTTCCCAAAAATGGTCTGAGTTGCACCGTAATTGCGGCGCGATGTCACTAGACTGTCACTGAAATGCTCGGAAACCCACAGGAGTAGCAGGGAGCAGCGTTCCGGATTCTAAGGTAAGTAAATTTTTGAGATTAGCTTGAGTATAACTTGAGTTTTATGTGTTTAATTAATATTTTTATTTTTCAGATGGTGTTAAATTGTACTACGGCGGAGCCGGGCTTAGGTGGATTTTTCTGTATGAAAAATAATCAGAAGCAAAATTTTGAGTTTTTTCGCAGACTACACCCGCGAGCGGCACGTCGTTGGACGCGTCTCGACGAGGGCAGTGCGATGGGCGAAAAGATCTGAAAAATATCTGAACAAAAATGTTCAGGAAGGTCCAAAAACTAGGTTTTTTCCCAAAAATGGTCTGAGTTGCACCGTAATTGCGGCGCGATGTCACTAGACTGTCACTGAAATGCTCGGAAACCCACAGGAGTAGCAGGGAGCAGCGTTCCGGATTCTAAGGTAAGTAAATTTTTGAGATTAGCTTGAGTATAACTTGAGTTTTATGTGTTTAATTAATATTTTTATTTTTCAGATGGTGTTAAATTGTACTACGGCGGAGCCGGGCTTAGGTGGATTTTTCTGTATGAAAAATAATCAGAAGCAAAATTTTGAGTTTTTTCGCAGACTACACCCGCGAGCGGCACGTCGTTGGACGCGTCTCGACGAGGGCAGTGCGATGGGCGAAAAGATCTGAAAAATATCTGAACAAAAATGTTCAGGAAGGTCCAAAAACTAGGTTTTTTCCCAAAAATGGTCTGAGTTGCACCGTAATTGCGGCGCGATGTCACTAGACTGTCACTGAAATGCTCGGAAACCCACAGGAGTAGCAGGGAGCAGCGTTCCGGATTCTAAGGTAAGTAAATTTTTGAGATTAGCTTGAGTATAACTTGAGTTTTATGTGTTTAATTAATATTTTTATTTTTCAGATGGTGTTAAATTGTACTACGGCGGAGCCGGGCTTAGGTGGATTTTTCTGTATGAAAAATAATCAGAAGCAAAATTTTGAGTTTTTTCGCAGACTACACCCGCGAGCGGCACGTCGTTGGACGCGTCTCGACGAGGGCAGTGCGATGGGCGAAAAGATCTGAAAAATATCTGAACAAAAATGTTCAGGAAGGTCCAAAAACTAGGTTTTTTCCCAAAAATGGTCTGAGTTGCACCGTAATTGCGGCGCGATGTCACTAGACTGTCACTGAAATGCTCGGAAACCCACAGGAGTAGCAGGGAGCAGCGTTCCGGATTCTAAGGTAAGTAAATTTTTGAGATTAGCTTGAGTATAACTTGAGTTTTATGTGTTTAATTAATATTTTTATTTTTCAGATGGTGTTAAATTGTACTACGGCGGAGCCGGGCTTAGGTGGATTTTTCTGTATGAAAAATAATCAGAAGCAAAATTTTGAGTTTTTTTCGCAGACTACACCCGCGAGCGGCACGTCGTTGGACGCGTCTCGACGAGGGCAGTGCGATGGGCGAAAAGATCTGAAAAATATCTGAACAAAAATGTTCAGGAAGGTCCAAAAACTAGGTTTTTTCCCAAAAATGGTCTGAGTTGCACCGTAATTGCGGCGCGATGTCACTAGACTGTCACTGAAATGCTCGGAAACCCACAGGAGTAGCAGGGAGCAGCGTTCCGGATTCTAAGGTAAGTAAATTTTTGAGATTAGCTTGAGTATAACTTGAGTTTTATGTGTTTAATTAATATTTTTATTTTTCAGATGGTGTTAAATTGTACTACGGCGGAGCCGGGCTTAGGTGGATTTTTCTGTATGAAAAATAATCAGAAGCAAAATTTTGAGTTTTTTTCGCAGACTACACCCGCGAGCGGCACGTCGTTGGACGCGTCTCGACGAGGGCAGTGCGATGGGCGAAAAGATCTGAAAAATATCTGAACAAAAATGTTCAGGAAGGTCCAAAAACTAGGTTTTTTCCCAAAAATGGTCTGAGTTGCACCGTAATTGCGGCGCGATGTCACTAGACTGTCACTGAAATGCTCGGAAACCCACAGGAGTAGCAGGGAGCAGCGTTCCGGATTCTAAGGTAAGTAAATTTTTGAGATTAGCTTGAGTATAACTTGAGTTTTATGTGTTTAATTAATATTTTTATTTTTCAGATGGTGTTAAATTGTACTACGGCGGAGCCGGGCTTAGGTGGATTTTTCTGTATGAAAAATAATCAGAAGCAAAATTTTGAGTTTTTTCGCAGACTACACCCGCGAGCGGCACGTCGTTGGACGCGTCTCGACGAGGGCAGTGCGATGGGCGAAAAGATCTGAAAAATATCTGAACAAAAATGTTCAGGAAGGTCCAAAAACTAGGTTTTTTCCCAAAAATGGTCTGAGTTGCACCGTAATTGCGGCGCGATGTCACTAGACTGTCACTGAAATGCTCGGAAACCCACAGGAGTAGCAGGGAGCAGCGTTCCGGATTCTAAGGTAAGTAAATTTTTGAGATTAGCTTGAGTATAACTTGAGTTTTATGTGTTTAATTAATATTTTTATTTTTCAGATGGTGTTAAATTGTACTACGGCGGAGCCGGGCTTAGGTGGATTTTTCTGTATGAAAAATAATCAGAAGCAAAATTTTGAGTTTTTTCGCAGACTACACCCGCGAGCGGCACGTCGTTGGACGCGTCTCGACGAGGGCAGTGCGATGGGCGAAAAGATCTGAAAAATATCTGAACAAAAATGTTCAGGAAGGTCCAAAAACTAGGTTTTTTCCCAAAAATGGTCTGAGTTGCACCGTAATTGCGGCGCGATGTCACTAGACTGTCACTGAAATGCTCGGAAACCCACAGGAGTAGCAGGGAGCAGCGTTCCGGATTCTAAGGTAAGTAAATTTTTGAGATTAGCTTGAGTATAACTTGAGTTTTATGTGTTTAATTAATATTTTTATTTTTCAGATGGTGTTAAATTGTACTACGGCGGAGCCGGGCTTAGGTGGATTTTTCTGTATGAAAAATAATCAGAAGCAAAATTTTGAGTTTTTTCGCAGACTACACCCGCGAGCGGCACGTCGTTGGACGCGTCTCGACGAGGGCAGTGCGATGGGCGAAAAGATCTGAAAAATATCTGAACAAAAATGTTCAGGAAGGTCCAAAAACTAGGTTTTTTCCCAAAAATGGTCTGAGTTGCACCGTAATTGCGGCGCGATGTCACTAGACTGTCACTGAAATGCTCGGAAACCCACAGGAGTAGCAGGGAGCAGCGTTCCGGATTCTAAGGTAAGTAAATTTTTGAGATTAGCTTGAGTATAACTTGAGTTTTATGTGTTTAATTAATATTTTTATTTTTCAGATGGTGTTAAATTGTACTACGGCGGAGCCGGGCTTAGGTGGATTTTTCTGTATGAAAAATAATCAGAAGCAAAATTTTGAGTTTTTTTCGCAGACTACACCCGCGAGCGGCACGTCGTTGGACGCGTCTCGACGAGGGCAGTGCGATGGGCGAAAAGATCTGAAAAATATCTGAACAAAAATGTTCAGGAAGGTCCAAAAACTAGGTTTTTTCCCAAAAATGGTCTGAGTTGCACCGTAATTGCGGCGCGATGTCACTAGACTGTCACTGAAATGCTCGGAAACCCACAGGAGTAGCAGGGAGCAGCGTTCCGGATTCTAAGGTAAGTAAATTTTTGAGATTAGCTTGAGTATAACTTGAGTTTTATGTGTTTAATTAATATTTTTATTTTTCAGATGGTGTTAAATTGTACTACGGCGGAGCCGGGCTTAGGTGGATTTTTCTGTATGAAAAATAATCAGAAGCAAAATTTTGAGTTTTTTTCGCAGACTACACCCGCGAGCGGCACGTCGTTGGACGCGTCTCGACGAGGGCAGTGCGATGGGCGAAAAGATCTGAAAAATATCTGAACAAAAATGTTCAGGAAGGTCCAAAAACTAGGTTTTTTCCCAAAAATGGTCTGAGTTGCACCGTAATTGCGGCGCGATGTCACTAGACTGTCACTGAAATGCTCGGAAACCCACAGGAGTAGCAGGGAGCAGCGTTCCGGATTCTAAGGTAAGTAAATTTTTGAGATTAGCTTGAGTATAACTTGAGTTTTATGTGTTTAATTAATATTTTTATTTTTCAGATGGTGTTAAATTGTACTACGGCGGAGCCGGGCTTAGGTGGATTTTTCTGTATGAAAAATAATCAGAAGCAAAATTTTGAGTTTTTTCGCAGACTACACCCGCGAGCGGCACGTCGTTGGACGCGTCTCGACGAGGGCAGTGCGATGGGCGAAAAGATCTGAAAAATATCTGAACAAAAATGTTCAGGAAGGTCCAAAAACTAGGTTTTTTCCCAAAAATGGTCTGAGTTGCACCGTAATTGCGGCGCGATGTCACTAGACTGTCACTGAAATGCTCGGAAACCCACAGGAGTAGCAGGGAGCAGCGTTCCGGATTCTAAGGTAAGTAAATTTTTGAGATTAGCTTGAGTATAACTTGAGTTTTATGTGTTTAATTAATATTTTTATTTTTCAGATGGTGTTAAATTGTACTACGGCGGAGCCGGGCTTAGGTGGATTTTTCTGTATGAAAAATAATCAGAAGCAAAATTTTGAGTTTTTTCGCAGACTACACCCGCGAGCGGCACGTCGTTGGACGCGTCTCGACGAGGGCAGTGCGATGGGCGAAAAGATCTGAAAAATATCTGAACAAAAATGTTCAGGAAGGTCCAAAAACTAGGTTTTTTTCCCAAAAATGGTCTGAGTTGCACCGTAATTGCGGCGCGATGTCACTAGACTGTCACTGAAATGCTCGGAAACCCACAGGAGTAGCAGGGAGCAGCGTTCCGGATTCTAAGGTAAGTAAATTTTTGAGATTAGCTTGAGTATAACTTGAGTTTTATGTGTTTAATTAATATTTTTATTTTTCAGATGGTGTTAAATTGTACTACGGCGGAGCCGGGCTTAGGTGGATTTTTCTGTATGAAAAATAATCAGAAGCAAAATTTTGAGTTTTTTCGCAGACTACACCCGCGAGCGGCACGTCGTTGGACGCGTCTCGACGAGGGCAGTGCGATGGGCGAAAAGATCTGAAAAATATCTGAACAAAAATGTTCAGGAAGGTCCAAAAACTAGGTTTTTTCCCAAAAATGGTCTGAGTTGCACCGTAATTGCGGCGCGATGTCACTAGACTGTCACTGAAATGCTCGGAAACCCACAGGAGTAGCAGGGAGCAGCGTTCCGGATTCTAAGGTAAGTAAATTTTTGAGATTAGCTTGAGTATAACTTGAGTTTTATGTGTTTAATTAATATTTTTATTTTTCAGATGGTGTTAAATTGTACTACGGCGGAGCCGGGCTTAGGTGGATTTTTCTGTATGAAAAATAATCAGAAGCAAAATTTTGAGTTTTTCGCAGACTACACCCGCGAGCGGCACGTCCGTTGGACGCGTCTCGACGAGGGCAAGTGCGATGGGCGAAAAGATCTGAAAAATATCTGAACAAAAATGTTCAGGAAGGTCCAAAAACTAGGTTTTTTTCCCAAAAAATGGTCTGAGTTGCACCGTAATTGCGGCGCGATGTCACTAGACTGTCACTGAAATGCTCGGAAACCCACAGGAGTAGCAGGGAGCAGCGTTCCGGATTCTAAGGTAAGTAAATTTTTGAGATTAGCTTGAGTATAACTTGAGTTTTATGTGTTTAATTAATATTTTTATTTTTCAGATGGTGTTAAATTGTACTACGGCGGAGCCGGGCTTAGGTGGATTTTTCTGTATGAAAAATAATCAGAAGCAAAATTTTGAGTTTTTTCGCAGACTACACCCGCGAGCGGCACGTCGTTGGACGCGTCTCGACGAGGGCAGTGCGATGGGCGAAAAGATCTGAAAAATATCT
>HG995418.1:8599527-8617916 GCA_905333125.1 Pheosia tremula
CAACGACGCCAGAATGTCGTCGTCGGTGTTGTAGGTCTGGAGGTCTTTGATGATGACCAGCGGGTTTTTATTGCGTGCCTCCTCGACTTGAAGGTGTCGGCTGGACCTGAGCTTCGCTGCCATTCTGGTCAGCTCGTCCTTGCTGGAGCAGCTCAGGACCACCCTCTGGTCTTTGACCTTCCGCACGCGTTGGACTTTAAACCCGCTGGTTTTGGCGTCCAGTGCAACTCGGACCTTGCCGAGCACCTCGTCGCTGGTATCCATCTCCTCACTGGAGGACACGATGATGGAGTGACTCGGCTGCGACACCGGCCGGGGTTGGCTGCGGCCAGGTCTCAGAAGAGTCTCGGCATACGAAGGCGCTTCCTCTTTGAGGGCTGCTACTCGCTTGCCGGTCTCCTCTGAGATCTGACGCAGTTCCCGAACTTCGCTAACGAGCCGGTTGATGTCGCTATCGGTCACTCCGCTTCCTGGCGGCGAGGTGGTCGGCATGGCCGGCATGGTAGACAACTTGTCTATGACGTCGAAAGACACCATGCCTCTGAGCGCCTTGACCTCCGCCAGGACCTCCCCCACCGGCGCGCTGACGTCGCTCTTCCGGATGGCGTCCGTCAGGCCTGCTAGGACCTTGGCGTGTTCCTCCCCCACTTTCCGCAAATCTCTTTCGCGCTGGAGATTTGCCTTCTCCAGTTGTATCTGGAGGGCTTGTTTGGACTCATTCTGTTTCAGGACAATGTCGTACAGGCCAAACAAGCTATTTAGGACGCCCTCCTTGATGGTAGTCTTCAAGTTTCCAGACTGTTCCAGCAGGGATTTCGCCTCCTGGTACAGTCTGTTCGCTGAAGACGTGAGGCTTTGTGAAGCGGTCTGGTGTATAGGGCCAGAGCCGCTTGAGGTCGCTGCTTTCTGTTGGGGTGGGGGGGATTTCTTTTCGTATGTGAGGGTTATGTTCTTAACATTTTTTACCGGCGCAGCTGGTTTGGCTGCGACGTCTGTCTTTTTGTCGGGAGTGCGATGTCCGAACATTGTTTAGAATAGCTTTGTATTCGTCGAGAGTATATATTATAGCCTAAATTTGTGTATATGCTTAAAACTTATTACTTTAGTAAATTTGTATATTTGTTAAAAGTGTAAATTATAATCTAAATTGGTGTATATTCTTAAAACTAACTAAAACTATTGTAAAATTGTAGATTGTAAATAAATTGTAAATAATTGTATACTTTGTTAAAAGATTGTCAGGATTGAAAATATGTTTCAATCTGTGTTTGTCGATTTACTGCGTTTAAAGTAAAGTGTAAATAGGTGTATATATGTACATAAAGGTCAAAGAATTATGCCTATCCACTGACAGTTGTAAGTTTGTAATTCGTTTGCCACCGATATTTATTATTCAAGTTTTTAGGTAGATTTTTGCTTTTTGTCTGATCTACTCTTACCTAATATCGGTGGTTATAGTCGTAGCGCTGTGGGTTGCGCTGTCTGGGTTTTTTGGTGCTTTTGCGCAGCCCGTTATGTAGCTTAAACTACGGTCAGCCAGAGGCTAAAGTCGTTAACTGTAGAGTTATGACCAATTGTTTTGTCTATGTGGATGACCTTTTGTGTACGTTGCCTACGGCGGAGCCGGGCTTAGGTGGATTTTTCTGTATGAAAAATAATCAGAAGCAAAATTTTGAGTTTTTTCGCAGACTACACCCGCGAGCGGCACGTCGTTGGACGCGTCTCGACGAGGGCAGTGCGATGGGCGAAAAGATCTGAAAAATATCTGAACAAAAATGTTCAGGAAGGTCCAAAAACTAGGTTTTTTCCCAAAAATGGTCTGAGTTGCACCGTAATTGCGGCGCGATGTCACTAGACTGTCACTGAAATGCTCGGAAACCCACAGGAGTAGCAGGGAGCAGCGTTCCGGATTCTAAGGTAAGTAAATTTTTGAGATTAGCTTGAGTATAACTTGAGTTTTATGTGTTTAATTAATATTTTTATTTTTCAGATGGTGTTAAATTGTACTACGGCGGAGCCGGGCTTAGGTGGATTTTTCTGTATGAAAAATAATCAGAAGCAAAATTTTGAGTTTTTTCGCAGACTACACCCGCGAGCGGCACGTCGTTGGACGCGTCTCGACGAGGGCAGTGCGATGGGCGAAAAGATCTGAAAAATATCTGAACAAAAATGTTCAGGAAGGTCCAAAAACTAGGTTTTTTCCCAAAAATGGTCTGAGTTGCACCGTAATTGCGGCGCGATGTCACTAGACTGTCACTGAAATGCTCGGAAACCCACAGGAGTAGCAGGGAGCAGCGTTCCGGATTCTAAGGTAAGTAAATTTTTGAGATTAGCTTGAGTATAACTTGAGTTTTATGTGTTTAATTAATATTTTTATTTTTCAGATGGTGTTAAATTGTACTACGGCGGAGCCGGGCTTAGGTGGATTTTTCTGTATGAAAAATAATCAGAAGCAAAATTTTGAGTTTTTTCGCAGACTACACCCGCGAGCGGCACGTCGTTGGACGCGTCTCGACGAGGGCAGTGCGATGGGCGAAAAGATCTGAAAAATATCTGAACAAAAATGTTCAGGAAGGTCCAAAAACTAGGTTTTTTCCCAAAAATGGTCTGAGTTGCACCGTAATTGCGGCGCGATGTCACTAGACTGTCACTGAAATGCTCGGAAACCCACAGGAGTAGCAGGGAGCAGCGTTCCGGATTCTAAGGTAAGTAAATTTTTGAGATTAGCTTGAGTATAACTTGAGTTTTATGTGTTTAATTAATATTTTTATTTTTCAGATGGTGTTAAATTGTACTACGGCGGAGCCGGGCTTAGGTGGATTTTTCTGTATGAAAAATAATCAGAAGCAAAATTTTGAGTTTTTTCGCAGACTACACCCGCGAGCGGCACGTCGTTGGACGCGTCTCGACGAGGGCAGTGCGATGGGCGAAAAGATCTGAAAAATATCTGAACAAAAATGTTCAGGAAGGTCCAAAAACTAGGTTTTTTCCCAAAAATGGTCTGAGTTGCACCGTAATTGCGGCGCGATGTCACTAGACTGTCACTGAAATGCTCGGAAACCCACAGGAGTAGCAGGGAGCAGCGTTCCGGATTCTAAGGTAAGTAAATTTTTGAGATTAGCTTGAGTATAACTTGAGTTTTATGTGTTTAATTAATATTTTTATTTTTCAGATGGTGTTAAATTGTACTACGGCGGAGCCGGGCTTAGGTGGATTTTTCTGTATGAAAAATAATCAGAAGCAAAATTTTGAGTTTTTTCGCAGACTACACCCGCGAGCGGCACGTCGTTGGACGCGTCTCGACGAGGGCAGTGCGATGGGCGAAAAGATCTGAAAAATATCTGAACAAAAATGTTCAGGAAGGTCCAAAAACTAGGTTTTTTCCCAAAAATGGTCTGAGTTGCACCGTAATTGCGGCGCGATGTCACTAGACTGTCACTGAAATGCTCGGAAACCCACAGGAGTAGCAGGGAGCAGCGTTCCGGATTCTAAGGTAAGTAAATTTTTGAGATTAGCTTGAGTATAACTTGAGTTTTATGTGTTTAATTAATATTTTTATTTTTCAGATGGTGTTAAATTGTACTACGGCGGAGCCGGGCTTAGGTGGATTTTTCTGTATGAAAAATAATCAGAAGCAAAATTTTGAGTTTTTTCGCAGACTACACCCGCGAGCGGCACGTCGTTGGACGCGTCTCGACGAGGGCAGTGCGATGGGCGAAAAGATCTGAAAAATATCTGAACAAAAATGTTCAGGAAGGTCCAAAAACTAGGTTTTTTCCCAAAAATGGTCTGAGTTGCACCGTAATTGCGGCGCGATGTCACTAGACTGTCACTGAAATGCTCGGAAACCCACAGGAGTAGCAGGGAGCAGCGTTCCGGATTCTAAGGTAAGTAAATTTTTGAGATTAGCTTGAGTATAACTTGAGTTTTATGTGTTTAATTAATATTTTTATTTTTCAGATGGTGTTAAATTGTACTACGGCGGAGCCGGGCTTAGGTGGATTTTTCTGTATGAAAAATAATCAGAAGCAAAATTTTGAGTTTTTTCGCAGACTACACCCGCGAGCGGCACGTCGTTGGACGCGTCTCGACGAGGGCAGTGCGATGGGCGAAAAGATCTGAAAAATATCTGAACAAAAATGTTCAGGAAGGTCCAAAAACTAGGTTTTTTCCCAAAAATGGTCTGAGTTGCACCGTAATTGCGGCGCGATGTCACTAGACTGTCACTGAAATGCTCGGAAACCCACAGGAGTAGCAGGGAGCAGCGTTCCGGATTCTAAGGTAAGTAAATTTTTGAGATTAGCTTGAGTATAACTTGAGTTTTATGTGTTTAATTAATATTTTTATTTTTCAGATGGTGTTAAATTGTACTACGGCGGAGCCGGGCTTAGGTGGATTTTTCTGTATGAAAAATAATCAGAAGCAAAATTTTGAGTTTTTTCGCAGACTACACCCGCGAGCGGCACGTCGTTGGACGCGTCTCGACGAGGGCAGTGCGATGGGCGAAAAGATCTGAAAAATATCTGAACAAAAATGTTCAGGAAGGTCCAAAAACTAGGTTTTTTCCCAAAAATGGTCTGAGTTGCACCGTAATTGCGGCGCGATGTCACTAGACTGTCACTGAAATGCTCGGAAACCCACAGGAGTAGCAGGGAGCAGCGTTCCGGATTCTAAGGTAAGTAAATTTTTGAGATTAGCTTGAGTATAACTTGAGTTTTATGTGTTTAATTAATATTTTTATTTTTCAGATGGTGTTAAATTGTACTACGGCGGAGCCGGGCTTAGGTGGATTTTTCTGTATGAAAAATAATCAGAAGCAAAATTTTGAGTTTTTTTCGCAGACTACACCCGCGAGCGGCACGTCGTTGGACGCGTCTCGACGAGGGCAGTGCGATGGGCGAAAAGATCTGAAAAATATCTGAACAAAAATGTTCAGGAAGGTCCAAAAACTAGGTTTTTTCCCAAAAATGGTCTGAGTTGCACCGTAATTGCGGCGCGATGTCACTAGACTGTCACTGAAATGCTCGGAAACCCACAGGAGTAGCAGGGAGCAGCGTTCCGGATTCTAAGGTAAGTAAATTTTTGAGATTAGCTTGAGTATAACTTGAGTTTTATGTGTTTAATTAATATTTTTATTTTTCAGATGGTGTTAAATTGTACTACGGCGGAGCCGGGCTTAGGTGGATTTTTCTGTATGAAAAATAATCAGAAGCAAAATTTTGAGTTTTTTCGCAGACTACACCCGCGAGCGGCACGTCGTTGGACGCGTCTCGACGAGGGCAGTGCGATGGGCGAAAAGATCTGAAAAATATCTGAACAAAAATGTTCAGGAAGGTCCAAAAACTAGGTTTTTTCCCAAAAATGGTCTGAGTTGCACCGTAATTGCGGCGCGATGTCACTAGACTGTCACTGAAATGCTCGGAAACCCACAGGAGTAGCAGGGAGCAGCGTTCCGGATTCTAAGGTAAGTAAATTTTTGAGATTAGCTTGAGTATAACTTGAGTTTTATGTGTTTAATTAATATTTTTATTTTTCAGATGGTGTTAAATTGTACTACGGCGGAGCCGGGCTTAGGTGGATTTTTCTGTATGAAAAATAATCAGAAGCAAAATTTTGAGTTTTTTCGCAGACTACACCCGCGAGCGGCACGTCGTTGGACGCGTCTCGACGAGGGCAGTGCGATGGGCGAAAAGATCTGAAAAATATCTGAACAAAAATGTTCAGGAAGGTCCAAAAACTAGGTTTTTTCCCAAAAATGGTCTGAGTTGCACCGTAATTGCGGCGCGATGTCACTAGACTGTCACTGAAATGCTCGGAAACCCACAGGAGTAGCAGGGAGCAGCGTTCCGGATTCTAAGGTAAGTAAATTTTTGAGATTAGCTTGAGTATAACTTGAGTTTTATGTGTTTAATTAATATTTTTATTTTTCAGATGGTGTTAAATTGTACTACGGCGGAGCCGGGCTTAGGTGGATTTTTCTGTATGAAAAATAATCAGAAGCAAAATTTTGAGTTTTTTCGCAGACTACACCCGCGAGCGGCACGTCGTTGGACGCGTCTCGACGAGGGCAGTGCGATGGGCGAAAAGATCTGAAAAATATCTGAACAAAAATGTTCAGGAAGGTCCAAAAACTAGGTTTTTTCCCAAAAATGGTCTGAGTTGCACCGTAATTGCGGCGCGATGTCACTAGACTGTCACTGAAATGCTCGGAAACCCACAGGAGTAGCAGGGAGCAGCGTTCCGGATTCTAAGGTAAGTAAATTTTTGAGATTAGCTTGAGTATAACTTGAGTTTTATGTGTTTAATTAATATTTTTATTTTTCAGATGGTGTTAAATTGTACTACGGCGGAGCCGGGCTTAGGTGGATTTTTCTGTATGAAAAATAATCAGAAGCAAAATTTTGAGTTTTTTCGCAGACTACACCCGCGAGCGGCACGTCGTTGGACGCGTCTCGACGAGGGCAGTGCGATGGGCGAAAAGATCTGAAAAATATCTGAACAAAAATGTTCAGGAAGGTCCAAAAACTAGGTTTTTTCCCAAAAATGGTCTGAGTTGCACCGTAATTGCGGCGCGATGTCACTAGACTGTCACTGAAATGCTCGGAAACCCACAGGAGTAGCAGGGAGCAGCGTTCCGGATTCTAAGGTAAGTAAATTTTTGAGATTAGCTTGAGTATAACTTGAGTTTTATGTGTTTAATTAATATTTTTATTTTTCAGATGGTGTTAAATTGTACTACGGCGGAGCCGGGCTTAGGTGGATTTTTCTGTATGAAAAATAATCAGAAGCAAAATTTTGAGTTTTTTCGCAGACTACACCCGCGAGCGGCACGTCGTTGGACGCGTCTCGACGAGGGCAGTGCGATGGGCGAAAAGATCTGAAAAATATCTGAACAAAAATGTTCAGGAAGGTCCAAAAACTAGGTTTTTTCCCAAAAATGGTCTGAGTTGCACCGTAATTGCGGCGCGATGTCACTAGACTGTCACTGAAATGCTCGGAAACCCACAGGAGTAGCAGGGAGCAGCGTTCCGGATTCTAAGGTAAGTAAATTTTTGAGATTAGCTTGAGTATAACTTGAGTTTTATGTGTTTAATTAATATTTTTATTTTTCAGATGGTGTTAAATTGTACTACGGCGGAGCCGGGCTTAGGTGGATTTTTCTGTATGAAAAATAATCAGAAGCAAAATTTTGAGTTTTTTCGCAGACTACACCCGCGAGCGGCACGTCGTTGGACGCGTCTCGACGAGGGCAGTGCGATGGGCGAAAAGATCTGAAAAATATCTGAACAAAAATGTTCAGGAAGGTCCAAAAACTAGGTTTTTTCCCAAAAATGGTCTGAGTTGCACCGTAATTGCGGCGCGATGTCACTAGACTGTCACTGAAATGCTCGGAAACCCACAGGAGTAGCAGGGAGCAGCGTTCCGGATTCTAAGGTAAGTAAATTTTTGAGATTAGCTTGAGTATAACTTGAGTTTTATGTGTTTAATTAATATTTTTATTTTTCAGATGGTGTTAAATTGTACTACGGCGGAGCCGGGCTTAGGTGGATTTTTCTGTATGAAAAATAATCAGAAGCAAAATTTTGAGTTTTTTCGCAGACTACACCCGCGAGCGGCACGTCGTTGGACGCGTCTCGACGAGGGCAGTGCGATGGGCGAAAAGATCTGAAAAATATCTGAACAAAAATGTTCAGGAAGGTCCAAAAACTAGGTTTTTTCCCAAAAATGGTCTGAGTTGCACCGTAATTGCGGCGCGATGTCACTAGACTGTCACTGAAATGCTCGGAAACCCACAGGAGTAGCAGGGAGCAGCGTTCCGGATTCTAAGGTAAGTAAATTTTTGAGATTAGCTTGAGTATAACTTGAGTTTTATGTGTTTAATTAATATTTTTATTTTTCAGATGGTGTTAAATTGTACTACGGCGGAGCCGGGCTTAGGTGGATTTTTCTGTATGAAAAATAATCAGAAGCAAAATTTTGAGTTTTTTTCGCAGACTACACCCGCGAGCGGCACGTCGTTGGACGCGTCTCGACGAGGGCAGTGCGATGGGCGAAAAGATCTGAAAAATATCTGAACAAAAATGTTCAGGAAGGTCCAAAAACTAGGTTTTTTCCCAAAAATGGTCTGAGTTGCACCGTAATTGCGGCGCGATGTCACTAGACTGTCACTGAAATGCTCGGAAACCCACAGGAGTAGCAGGGAGCAGCGTTCCGGATTCTAAGGTAAGTAAATTTTTGAGATTAGCTTGAGTATAACTTGAGTTTTATGTGTTTAATTAATATTTTTATTTTTCAGATGGTGTTAAATTGTACTACGGCGGAGCCGGGCTTAGGTGGATTTTTCTGTATGAAAAATAATCAGAAGCAAAATTTTGAGTTTTTTCGCAGACTACACCCGCGAGCGGCACGTCGTTGGACGCGTCTCGACGAGGGCAGTGCGATGGGCGAAAAGATCTGAAAAATATCTGAACAAAAATGTTCAGGAAGGTCCAAAAACTAGGTTTTTTCCCAAAAATGGTCTGAGTTGCACCGTAATTGCGGCGCGATGTCACTAGACTGTCACTGAAATGCTCGGAAACCCACAGGAGTAGCAGGGAGCAGCGTTCCGGATTCTAAGGTAAGTAAATTTTTGAGATTAGCTTGAGTATAACTTGAGTTTTATGTGTTTAATTAATATTTTTATTTTTCAGATGGTGTTAAATTGTACTACGGCGGAGCCGGGCTTAGGTGGATTTTTCTGTATGAAAAATAATCAGAAGCAAAATTTTGAGTTTTTTCGCAGACTACACCCGCGAGCGGCACGTCGTTGGACGCGTCTCGACGAGGGCAGTGCGATGGGCGAAAAGATCTGAAAAATATCTGAACAAAAATGTTCAGGAAGGTCCAAAAACTAGGTTTTTTCCCAAAAATGGTCTGAGTTGCACCGTAATTGCGGCGCGATGTCACTAGACTGTCACTGAAATGCTCGGAAACCCACAGGAGTAGCAGGGAGCAGCGTTCCGGATTCTAAGGTAAGTAAATTTTTGAGATTAGCTTGAGTATAACTTGAGTTTTATGTGTTTAATTAATATTTTTATTTTTCAGATGGTGTTAAATTGTACTACGGCGGAGCCGGGCTTAGGTGGATTTTTCTGTATGAAAAATAATCAGAAGCAAAATTTTGAGTTTTTTCGCAGACTACACCCGCGAGCGGCACGTCGTTGGACGCGTCTCGACGAGGGCAGTGCGATGGGCGAAAAGATCTGAAAAATATCTGAACAAAAATGTTCAGGAAGGTCCAAAAACTAGGTTTTTTCCCAAAAATGGTCTGAGTTGCACCGTAATTGCGGCGCGATGTCACTAGACTGTCACTGAAATGCTCGGAAACCCACAGGAGTAGCAGGGAGCAGCGTTCCGGATTCTAAGGTAAGTAAATTTTTGAGATTAGCTTGAGTATAACTTGAGTTTTATGTGTTTAATTAATATTTTTATTTTTCAGATGGTGTTAAATTGTACTACGGCGGAGCCGGGCTTAGGTGGATTTTTCTGTATGAAAAATAATCAGAAGCAAAATTTTGAGTTTTTTCGCAGACTACACCCGCGAGCGGCACGTCGTTGGACGCGTCTCGACGAGGGCAGTGCGATGGGCGAAAAGATCTGAAAAATATCTGAACAAAAATGTTCAGGAAGGTCCAAAAACTAGGTTTTTTCCCAAAAATGGTCTGAGTTGCACCGTAATTGCGGCGCGATGTCACTAGACTGTCACTGAAATGCTCGGAAACCCACAGGAGTAGCAGGGAGCAGCGTTCCGGATTCTAAGGTAAGTAAATTTTTGAGATTAGCTTGAGTATAACTTGAGTTTTATGTGTTTAATTAATATTTTTATTTTTCAGATGGTGTTAAATTGTACTACGGCGGAGCCGGGCTTAGGTGGATTTTTCTGTATGAAAAATAATCAGAAGCAAAATTTTGAGTTTTTTCGCAGACTACACCCGCGAGCGGCACGTCGTTGGACGCGTCTCGACGAGGGCAGTGCGATGGGCGAAAAGATCTGAAAAATATCTGAACAAAAATGTTCAGGAAGGTCCAAAAACTAGGTTTTTTCCCAAAAATGGTCTGAGTTGCACCGTAATTGCGGCGCGATGTCACTAGACTGTCACTGAAATGCTCGGAAACCCACAGGAGTAGCAGGGAGCAGCGTTCCGGATTCTAAGGTAAGTAAATTTTTGAGATTAGCTTGAGTATAACTTGAGTTTTATGTGTTTAATTAATATTTTTATTTTTCAGATGGTGTTAAATTGTACTACGGCGGAGCCGGGCTTAGGTGGATTTTTCTGTATGAAAAATAATCAGAAGCAAAATTTTGAGTTTTTTTCGCAGACTACACCCGCGAGCGGCACGTCGTTGGACGCGTCTCGACGAGGGCAGTGCGATGGGCGAAAAGATCTGAAAAATATCTGAACAAAAATGTTCAGGAAGGTCCAAAAACTAGGTTTTTTCCCAAAAATGGTCTGAGTTGCACCGTAATTGCGGCGCGATGTCACTAGACTGTCACTGAAATGCTCGGAAACCCACAGGAGTAGCAGGGAGCAGCGTTCCGGATTCTAAGGTAAGTAAATTTTTGAGATTAGCTTGAGTATAACTTGAGTTTTATGTGTTTAATTAATATTTTTATTTTTCAGATGGTGTTAAATTGTACTACGGCGGAGCCGGGCTTAGGTGGATTTTTCTGTATGAAAAATAATCAGAAGCAAAATTTTGAGTTTTTTCGCAGACTACACCCGCGAGCGGCACGTCGTTGGACGCGTCTCGACGAGGGCAGTGCGATGGGCGAAAAGATCTGAAAAATATCTGAACAAAAATGTTCAGGAAGGTCCAAAAACTAGGTTTTTTCCCAAAAATGGTCTGAGTTGCACCGTAATTGCGGCGCGATGTCACTAGACTGTCACTGAAATGCTCGGAAACCCACAGGAGTAGCAGGGAGCAGCGTTCCGGATTCTAAGGTAAGTAAATTTTTGAGATTAGCTTGAGTATAACTTGAGTTTTATGTGTTTAATTAATATTTTTATTTTTCAGATGGTGTTAAATTGTACTACGGCGGAGCCGGGCTTAGGTGGATTTTTCTGTATGAAAAATAATCAGAAGCAAAATTTTGAGTTTTTTCGCAGACTACACCCGCGAGCGGCACGTCGTTGGACGCGTCTCGACGAGGGCAGTGCGATGGGCGAAAAGATCTGAAAAATATCTGAACAAAAATGTTCAGGAAGGTCCAAAAACTAGGTTTTTTCCCAAAAATGGTCTGAGTTGCACCGTAATTGCGGCGCGATGTCACTAGACTGTCACTGAAATGCTCGGAAACCCACAGGAGTAGCAGGGAGCAGCGTTCCGGATTCTAAGGTAAGTAAATTTTTGAGATTAGCTTGAGTATAACTTGAGTTTTATGTGTTTAATTAATATTTTTATTTTTCAGATGGTGTTAAATTGTACTACGGCGGAGCCGGGCTTAGGTGGATTTTTCTGTATGAAAAATAATCAGAAGCAAAATTTTGAGTTTTTTCGCAGACTACACCCGCGAGCGGCACGTCGTTGGACGCGTCTCGACGAGGGCAGTGCGATGGGCGAAAAGATCTGAAAAATATCTGAACAAAAATGTTCAGGAAGGTCCAAAAACTAGGTTTTTTCCCAAAAATGGTCTGAGTTGCACCGTAATTGCGGCGCGATGTCACTAGACTGTCACTGAAATGCTCGGAAACCCACAGGAGTAGCAGGGAGCAGCGTTCCGGATTCTAAGGTAAGTAAATTTTTGAGATTAGCTTGAGTATAACTTGAGTTTTATGTGTTTAATTAATATTTTTATTTTTCAGATGGTGTTAAATTGTACTACGGCGGAGCCGGGCTTAGGTGGATTTTTCTGTATGAAAAATAATCAGAAGCAAAATTTTGAGTTTTTTCGCAGACTACACCCGCGAGCGGCACGTCGTTGGACGCGTCTCGACGAGGGCAGTGCGATGGGCGAAAAGATCTGAAAAATATCTGAACAAAAATGTTCAGGAAGGTCCAAAAACTAGGTTTTTTCCCAAAAATGGTCTGAGTTGCACCGTAATTGCGGCGCGATGTCACTAGACTGTCACTGAAATGCTCGGAAACCCACAGGAGTAGCAGGGAGCAGCGTTCCGGATTCTAAGGTAAGTAAATTTTTGAGATTAGCTTGAGTATAACTTGAGTTTTATGTGTTTAATTAATATTTTTATTTTTCAGATGGTGTTAAATTGTACTACGGCGGAGCCGGGCTTAGGTGGATTTTTCTGTATGAAAAATAATCAGAAGCAAAATTTTGAGTTTTTTCGCAGACTACACCCGCGAGCGGCACGTCGTTGGACGCGTCTCGACGAGGGCAGTGCGATGGGCGAAAAGATCTGAAAAATATCTGAACAAAAATGTTCAGGAAGGTCCAAAAACTAGGTTTTTTCCCAAAAATGGTCTGAGTTGCACCGTAATTGCGGCGCGATGTCACTAGACTGTCACTGAAATGCTCGGAAACCCACAGGAGTAGCAGGGAGCAGCGTTCCGGATTCTAAGGTAAGTAAATTTTTGAGATTAGCTTGAGTATAACTTGAGTTTTATGTGTTTAATTAATATTTTTATTTTTCAGATGGTGTTGGGTTAGGTTAGGTTAGGTTAGGTTTTTTTTTTTTTTTTTTTTTTTTTTTTTTTTTTTGGGTTTATAACTATTAATTTTAAGAGTGTCAGATTCATTTGGGGTAAAAGTTGTTTTAGATAGATGGTGTCTTTTTAAAATTTGATCCTGCTAATGGATACAGGATGTTTTGATTGTTTACGTCTTGTTTAATTTCTTTAGGCTATTTATTATATTTTTTGTGTACTTTACGAATGCGTTCATGGTGTCTTGTTTTTGGCTGACTTCTGTCAGGTTGTAGGGTTCTATGGTTTTAATTTGGCATAATGCTTCATATTGTTGTCGTGTTTTTGCAAAAATTGGGCAGTCTTTCAGAAGGTGGTCTATTGTCTGTTCATGGATATCATCACAGGGGCAGGTGTTTGAATTTGTTATTTTGAAGCGGTTAAGGTATTCCTTGTGGTAGCCGTGGTTTGTAAGTATTTGTGTAAGTTCAAAGGTGAGTGGGGTTTTCTCTAAAAATTTCCGGAGCTCCATGGGGTCCCGAAACCATTTCTTTATCTGTGTGGTGTTATATTCTTCTGTATCCTGTTTTATCCATTTTTCTATTGTATTTTTCTTTAAGTTGTGTTTAGCAAATGATATTGGGAAGCAGTTGGATGCGGTTGCTGTTTTGCTCATTGAGGCTTCTTTTGCTACTTGGTCTGCCTTTTCATTTCCCGGTATGCCTACGTGTGCTTTTACCCATATGAATGTTACATTTATCATTTGCGTCTTTAATTGGTGTAATAGTTTGTGTATAGAATTTACGGTGGGATCTGGATTATTCCGGTCTTGTAGGGCTTTTAGTGCTGATTGGCTGTCTGTTGCTATTAAGGAGTTTTCTTTATATTTGTATTGGGTGAGCCATTTGAGACCGTTTTCTATTGCATATAGTTCGGATATGAAGACTGTAGTTGTTCTGTTTAGTTTGGCTTTCTTGACTATAGTATTTCCATTGGGTAGGTATATTACTGTTCCAGCTCCTGTGTCTCCATTTTCTTGTTTACTGCCGTCTGTAAATATTGTTATAGGGATGTTTCTAATGAGGTCATCAACTTCTTGTTCTGTGGTAGCTTCTTGGTATTGTATTGATTGTCTAATTGCTGGGTGTAGTTTCTCTTTTATTTCTGTTTTCTTTCTTAGTGGTATGTCGCTTGGCAGTTCTGTGTATCTCCCTGTTGTCTTTACTTCGTGTATTTCTTTAGCTTCTTCGATGATTAGGTGTAGTGGTATAAAATTTGCTAGCATGATGGAAGCTACTGCTGAGACTGTGCGGAATGCGCGGATGCTTCTAATTGCAAATTGTCGCTGTAGTGATCTGAGTGCTTTCCGTACACAATAAAACTGAGTGGCTTTGCCCCATATTCCAGCGCCATAGGTAAACATTGGTTGGATCACTTGTTTATAAATTGTCGCGGCGTTTTGAGGGTGAGCTCCCCAAGTTGGTTTAATAAATAGTGCGAGTTTCTTATATAATCTAGTGGCTTTTGATATTACATAATTACTGTGTTTTATGAATTTAAGTTGTTCATCTATAATGACACCAAGGAGCTTAATTTCTTTAGAGAATGCAATCTGAGTATTATCCATAATAATTTTAGTATTTTTACTTTTTGGTGTAAATGCAATTGCTTTGGTTTTGTCTGGTCCAAAAATAAGTTTAGCCTCTGCACCCCATGAGGAGATGGTTTTTAAGAGTTCGTTGGTGAGGGTTTCTACTTGTTCTATTGTGTTCCCGCGAATCAGGAGGAGGACATCATCTGCGTATGCTTGAATGTGCGCGTCTGCAGGTATTTCTATATCCAACAGTTCATCTAAAATTATGTTCCAAAATAAAGGTCCGCATACAGAGCCTTGCACACATCCTTTTGTGAGTTTTTTGCCTGCGGCGGCAGTACCATATGTCAGTGTTGCAGAACGGTTTTGTAGGTAGTTAGTTATCATGTTGTACAAGTTTTTGGGACATTTTATCTTCCTTAGTCTGTGCAGGAGCAGTGGCCACCAGGCATTGTCAAAGGCTGATTTAATGTCCAGGGACACTCCTATTATTTGTTTCTTCTGTGTTTTAGCTTCCTCTATAAAGTCTATTGCGGTTTGTAATGCGTCTGTCGTCGATTTTTGTTCTTTGAATCCGTATTGTTTCGGGTTATTGTGTTCGGTGATTTCTAAGTGGTACGATAATCTTCTGCTTATTAATTTTTCTAATAATTTACCAAAGACTTGTATTAGGCCGATAGGTCTATATGATGCCATGTCGCTAGTGTCGGTTTTATTTGGTTTGGGGATGATGATCACTATTGCTTTTTTCCAGCTTGTTGGGAAGTGTCCAATTTGTAGGCATCTATTGAGGAGTTGTGTGAATTGTGTGGGAATGACATTGAAGACTTCGAGGCATATATCAGAGGTGAGATGATCCATGCCTGGTGCTTTGTTCGGATTCATGTTGGATAGATGATCACGGATTTCTTCTGCGGTAAATGGTGGGTCATTTTCTGTGTCAATTTCATCGTTGACGTGGCGTCTTAATTCTGCTTGTCGAGGGGTTTCGTTAACATTGGTGTCGTCCGGGTAAAAATGGTCTAGGAGTGCTTGGGCTGTGTTTGTGGTATTATTGGTGAACTTGTTCCCTACTCTGAGGGTTTGTGGAGGTCCGCGTGTAGCCGAGACTTTTAGTATGCGATTTGTAAGTGACCAGACGTCTTCTTTGCCCTGCATATTACAGAAGTCCCTAAAGTGTTCTGTTGATGCTTTTGATAGTGCTTTTGCGTATTCGCTTTTGAGTGTTTGGTGATCTTTAATTGCTTGTTCTATTGGGAGGCCTCTCACTTTAAGGTCATGGGTTCTGTGATGTGCTTTGATGGTTGCTTTCTTCATTTCTTCCAAAGTATCGTTCCACCAGGGATTATGCTTATTTTTCGGTGTATGTGCTTTGAGAGTTTCTTCACAGCTATCCTGTATTGTTTTGGTAAATTCTTCTACTATATCGTCTATTTCTGTCGCATTTATATTATCTAGGTTAGCATTATTAATTTTACATGGTTGTATCCTTTCTCTAAGGTCTTCTCTAAAATATTCAAATTTTTCCAGCTTAGTGTCATATTTCCGTGTAGCGAAGGGTCTAGGTCTAGGTGGTCTTTTTTGGGTGACTTCGAAGGCTATGGCGTTGTGGTCTGAGGTGGGGCATGCATCTAAACATACTTCCCATTGGGGTACCAGTAGAGCGAGGTTGTCTGATACAAGTGTGATATCTACAATTGAAGAGCAGTGATTTCCGTGGCGAATGGCTTCAAAGGTAGGTGTATTGCCTTTGTTTAGTACATAAAGTTGGTGAGCGATAGATATGTCTATTATTTCTTCGCCACGTTCATCGGTGGAGGTTTCGCCCCATTCTGGGTGTTTTCCATTGAAGTCACCACCAATTATCCTCATGGATCCATTGGTAGAGTGCAGGAAGTGTTCGAGCGCATTTAAGGTATTGTATTTATCTTCATCGGGCTCAATGTATACAGATGCGATGTGTAATTTTCTTTGTCCTAGGTCTATTTGGGCTATTGCAATATTGGCTGTTGATAGTTGTGTTATTCCTAGTGTTATATTTTTGTCAGATTTTACAAAGATGGCGGCTTTTACTCTTCTCGTGGTGCTGAATTGAAGTATATCAATGCCTGGAATGGGTTGGATGGTAAGGTGTTTCCCGACATACGGCTCAGAAATTAGTGCTATATCATAGTTGTTAGCCATAAAGTATTTACTTAATTCTAGTTGGGATAGATAGCATCTGTTAACATTACACTGTAAAAACTTTATCTTTCTAGCAGCCATAGTCTGTAGCTTCTTCTACTCTAGTCTTGATAGTTTTAATGCGAGGGCACAGATTAATACTGTTTGCACGGTGTTTAGTGTCACAGTTGTTATTTCCGGTTTTTTGGGCGTAATTGATGCAGTTATAGCAATTGGTTTTTTCGGGTTGAGCAATGAAGGGGCAGTTGGGGAGTTGATGGTCTACAGCAGCGCAGTGAGCACAAGGGTGTATTTCCGCTGTGCACTTGCTTCTGGTGTGGCCGTATTGCAGGCACTGGCTGCACTGAACGAACCTTGAGAAAGGTTCTATGTGTACACGCTGGTGGTCTACTGCTACTCTTTCAAGTTGAATAAGGGAAGTGTATATGTTGGGTCTGACTTCTATGACAGCGTTGTACAGCGCGGGGTTCCTGTTTGATGTCAGAAAGCACAGTCTCAGCGCTTCTGACGGGACGGAATTCTGGTAGCTTATGACGTCAATAAGCTCTTCCTTCTTGAGGAGTTTATTGATGCCTTTGAGTATCACGAGTGGTGGGCGTCTTTTCGCCTCTTCTGCTTGCAGGGATTTGGTGTTATTAACTATCTCAATAGTCTCCTGGCACTGTTGTTGGTTGTCGAATTCAACTAATATTTTGCCGTTGGCAACGGGTTTGATGTTAGATGGGGAGTATTTTTTATTCTTAAAGGTGATGGCACTTCTCCAGGTGTCTATTGTTTTTTCAGTTCCGGTTGTGGTTGTTGGTGTGATTAGGATTGCCGGTTTCTGAGTCTTTGCAGCGATCGTGGCGTATGAAGGTTTCGGTGCAGTGATCGAAGTGATCTCCGCAATTTCTTCTCTAAGTTTTGTGATTTCCGCACTAACACTGGCTACTATGTCCTCTTTGAGAGTACTGAGATTGGTGTCACTGATTGGTTTTTCAGTTGGGGGTACTTTAATGTTTATATTCTCGGTGGCTTTGCAAATTTCTTGGGCCGCTGTTATAACTACCTTTTTGTTTGCGGCAGTGACACTTTTGCCGTCGTTTATTGCGTTTATTATTGTTTTGGTAAGTTTACGTACCAGTTCTGTGAAGCTGTTCACTTGCTTGTCTTCGATAGACTTAGTGGTTTCCGATGCTTTGATCGGTTGGGTGGGCTTGCAACTGGGCTCTAGGTTGATGTCGAATGCTACTGCGGGAGGATGTGGAGCGGCAACTTGTGTGGCCGGCAGTGGTTGATTGGTTGGTGGTGGTTGTTCGGTGGTTGGTGGAGAAAGGGTTATTAGCTGTGGGTCTATGGGTGTCAGTGGGGATTGCGTGAAGGTTTTATTTGCCCACGCAGGCGTCAGATTGCTAACTGAAGGTGATGACAAACGGGGGGACAGGGGTTTGGATGTCGAGGGGTTAGAGAGCGAAGGGTTAGGGGATGGAGGTTTAGATGGCGGAGGCTGTGTAGTCACAGCTCGCTGAGAACGGGTTTCTACTGTGGCAGGTGCCCGCCTGGGAGGTGACCTCCCAATCGGCATGACCGCAAGAGACCTGGCGGAGAGACCACCAGGGCTTCGTGTTCAGAAAAGAGAGAAAAATAGATCTGCAAGAATCCAAAATATATATTGATGATGTGCTATAGTGATAAAGTTAACGTAGTGAGCGTCAACTGGGTGGGTGGGCGGGCAAAAAATTCGCCGCTAGAGCCACGTGCGATACGTCAATGGACGCGCTGCAACGAGAGCAGCACGACGGTGTGAAAATTGGATGAAAAAGTGGAGGAAAATTTTACAGGGGGGGCGAAAAACTGACTAAAAAACAATGAAATGTATGGAAAGTTAAAAATTTTTATATGAACGGAGAAAATCGGACTCGACAGTAGTTATGGGGGGGACAAAAGGAAGCTAGAATGGTATATAACGTGTATATAATATCTTTTTTATTTTTCAGATGAAGGTGGTTAG